>JAAVTH010000803.1:0-25757 GCA_011947325.1 Phytophthora macrochlamydospora | reverse complement strand
CAAGATGTCCGCGGTCGTCGCGATTGCCATTATCGCCTAACTCAGTGTGGCTCAAGTTGAGAACCCGTATGGAGAAAACCCAGGCCAGTACAACCGCGCTATTCCCAGAAACTAAGCTGCCACGATAGCGAGAAGAGCTCGGTGATCTGCCACTTCACACATACCTCGATCACAACGTTCATCTTGACATTAATCTCACTCCAGATTTAACAATTAAGAGGCACAACCTAGTAGAATAACACGTTAACGGTGTTGATGCTGGCACGTTTCTTTCCGCTACACGAAACTAAACGATAACGCTTGGAAAATCTGATTGTCCAGCGAGTTCCTGTGCAGGAGAAACAATTATGGCTCTGTAAGATCTACAAGATCGAGTTCTCTAGGTAAGTATCTCCTACGGCACATCCTGTTAGGTGCGTGAGCATTCCAGTCAACTTGGACTTGGCTTCACCGCATTCTCCAATTTACCTGACGACCCACAGCCTTCTTAACATGATGCGATATGTTCGTCTCGATCAAGAATGGTGAAAGTTAAGACTCAATCCTCGCCATGATGGGCGTCAAGCCTTCGTTCATCGATGCGAAGGGCAACAAGTTTTACGACCAGAAGGATTCTAAGGTGAAGGCCTTCGATCGAGAGTTCAAACTCGCCCACAAGAAAACGCAGTGATCTCTACGCTGTATGGGCTTCTTTGAATTGTTTCCATCGCATGCTTCGTAGGATACAGTGGCATTTTTCGAGATAGTGACCACCAACGGCAGCAGATTGAAAAGAACTATCAATTCTCCATAGCGGCGTCTGTTGATAAAGTTCCTTCAATCGCTGGCATTTCGTCGACACTGTCAAAACGATAACAAAATTAAGAAAGGAAAAAAAAACAATTGACTTTGATGCCGCGAAAACTGCCAGCATTCGTCATCGTCTGTAGCTAAAAAAATGCGTCGAACTTACTGGTCGCACAACCAAGTCAAAGAGATAAAAGTGAAGGCCGGAGCTCACGTTGTGGTCAAACGTCAAACTCCCTACATTTCTTTATGATGACCAGAGGCACCGTTAACTTGAGTGCAGCCACGACAGTCTTAATGAACTTCATTTTGGTGGACTTGTTCTCGCTTATGGGTATTTTTGAGGGGAAACTGTTGTCTCTAGAATGATTACTAGATAAAAAAATGTCTTCGGGAATCGCTACACAGGGTAACATATACATATATACGAATATTTAGCTAAACAATGGAGAAACTTGGCCGCGGACGACCCGGTTTAAAGTAACGCTCGTCTTTGGTAATAAAAATTTATATGTCCCTAATCGTTCAGCTAATATGATGTTTTTATGTGATTACCGTGGGTATCCAAGCCTTGTCGACAAAAGTCTTTAGTATCGACAAGGAAGAAATATGAAAAGATAAGAAAACGTTGATTGTGATCGCGTGCAATTTCCTCGTTGAATCACAGTTGTGAAAATTGCTGCGGCCGTAGGTCTCTGTCATTTGGCGCAATATTTAGCCGTGAAATCGAACAGTGAGGTGTGATCATATTCCCATCTGTGGGGAGAGCGTGGCCTTCTTTCCGATCCAACCCGAAAAACTTGTATCCTTCAACCCTTCGTTTACCGGAAACTTTTCATTTTCTGATGAAGTCACCACGATTATCTTCAATAAACTCGAGGCTGAATCCCCAGTTAAAATATATTTGTTTTATGTATCTCCCACAGTCGTCTTCAACTACGTTCAGCACAGGGATAGACACAAGAAAAAACAATGGGAAGGCAGAGCGCGCATTGACACCAACAATCTGTGGGATGGAAATACTCGCCCGAATACCTCTCTGGTCAAAACCATAACGCAAGATTTTGCAGGCAGAGGGCTAGTCAGCTTGTTAGCTTCGCGTACCTATGCCAATCTTTACTTTCAACATGGCGAAGTAGCCTTGCGGCCAGCTACAGATTAACAACTACTGTTGTTACGTTCTCATTGGCCATACCACGACAATAATTCAAGCCCAGAATTTCAGGCGCATTGCATACCATGGGAACAACCGTTCTGATGAGATTGAAAAAAATTAACTGGTTATTTGGACTTCATGTACTGCCATGCTGATAGGAGCCGAACAAACAATTATCTATGCAAACGTGGAATCCAGACTCGATATTAAAGGTATTGACTGCAGCGATTCTGATACCGAATCGGTCCAATGGAAGGATCACCGAGATGACTTCTACCAATTCTGACAGCAAACAGAAACTATGAGTCAAACTACGCAAGTTGTACCAAAAACACTGAGCGGCAGTAATTTATCTGTCAGATCAATGGCGGGTCTGTAGATTAAAGAAGCGCCGAATACAAGTATCACCACAGACTTCATATTTGCTAGCAGTAGGGGTTGTGGACGACAAAAGCAACAGTGAATAGTTACTTTAACGCTTGTGTATCCTTTAGGTTCAAGCAGTTTTGACTTTTGTCTTAGTTGTTGTTGTCTACCTGAACAGCCCGTAAATATTTTTATTATGTGATTTGGAAAGTGCTTTTCGCGTCAAGTTTATGGTTGAGCACGATGGGTTCTTGGTTCCAGACGCTTATCCGGGAACCGATGAAGTACATGTGGACGAGATCAATGTTGATGAAGCGAATAAAGCAACGTAAACGCCGTCGCAGCTCCTTGTTTTCTATTTGCTTGGTTAAACTGTTAGCGTCAGCTTGATTCAATCGACAAGATGCTATTCTTACGGGGTCAAAAGCCTTTCAGTTCACATAGTAGCTGGGCTGGGGAGTTGGGGAGTAGCCGCGATTGTATTGGCCAGGGTTCTCGCGAACGTTGGCGCTGACTTGAACACTCAGAATGGCCATAACAGCGACGGCGAGAATTGTGGCTAGCTGCATCTTGGCTTTGGAGTAGGAGGCGTTAACTTGACACTGCAACGGCAATGGAGAAATGAAAACGGTTTGGTTTGGTCCGAAGTCTAGTTGAATACCGACGATTAGTCTTCCTATAGCGTCCACCATAAACATGATAGCCGTTGGCTTCGAATGACTCTGGTGAATGTTCATGTCAATTTCTAGCGCCACGCCCAATCGAGCTGCAACTTGTAGCTCAAGCGAGTGTCATTGTCTTGCCATCCACAGCCTTCAAATCCCAATTTCTCAAATACTAGAATTTGCTCGAAGGTCCGAGTCTCCCGTCTCTCTCGACGCTGCAGCCAAATGAATTCAATACGAAACAATCGAGCCTAAGAAGAAGCGAGTCCGGAAGCAAAAGTCAAGCTGGAATTTCTAGCAATTGCAAGTGCTTCACGGTCGACCGAACGGGAATAATCTAATCGCCAAACTGAATCATGAACAGTGGTCTGAAACTCTATCAAGGAAGTATGTCAAATTGCAAGAAATTCAAGCGACCTCGCGGCAGGTCAAGGTGCAGTGAGTACGTGACAAGATCGAAAGAGACTGCTATTTCCATCGACAACTGACCTTGAGTTTCTACGTTTATCGAGCTAAACTCGACCGCTCGCTGTGTCATTCCGCAACTTGCCTAGAAACTCCAAGCTCTGTCGTGCAGGTTGTCAAGGTCCTCGCCATTGCCGTCGTTGTCCTGCTCGTACGCCGTTTAAATACCGCTGAAGCTGAAGCCAAAGCCAAAACTGATAATACTCGCGTGTACAACCGCAACTATCCCCATGGCTCCGGCCGTGGCGCAAGAAATTGATCCGAAACCAGCAAGCCCTGTGCTTGTAGGCAGATATATGAAAGGGCCAGATCACCGTATCTCCATCCACTCCAGCACGACATCCGTGTGGCATGGATGCATCTTTATGGTCATTGCGTCTTTTTTCGTATAATCAAGTGTGCGGGCTTTCACGATACCCTGGAACGAGCTGTTCTACAGTGTCCGGCAACTTGCTGTGCTGCTGGGATGAGTCTGCGTCAAAGTAAACTTCTCTAAGATCAGACCCAAAGCTGGATGTGAGTGGCCCCGAGAACTCAGAGGTCGTCGCTATTGTGTCAGCATTCACGTACCGTTAGGGAAGCATTGCCTTTATAGCGGTCGAATTTTTTGAGAGGTTATTATACAACAACGGAAACCCAAAATGCGTAGTATTCGTCGGCATAACAACTGACTACCACCGGCAACAGACCTGGAGATCATTGCGGTTTCTTTTTGTTGATGTATTCGGCCACTCGATCGAATGTCTTCACAATATGGTCGTTCGGGTCGAAGACTTTGTTGCCTTTTTCGTCGATATGCGACTTGGCACCCAATCTGGTGAGGAGCGAGTCTTTACTTTCACCTTTCTTGATCGAGGAGAGCATGTCACCTTCCATCCACTTCTGCTTGAGTTTTGCCTTGGCCGATTGGTACTTGGCCTTGGCCATGTCCTTGGCCACTAAGTATGTGGTCTTGGTGGTGTCTTTGGCCTTGGTCTTCAAACCGTGTAGGGTGCTGGAGACTCCTCTCTCTTCAGTGTCGTCGACAGCTATTCGGAGCGACCGTTGCTGGACGTTCCCAGCGGAAGCCGTAGCGACGAACAAGGCCATCAGACTGACCAGGAGATGAAAAGCTCGCATCGTGCTCGGAGGTCTGCGGGTCGCCAGGTAAATCGGAGAATGCGATCATTTGTGTATCAATAATGACTACGGGGCTGGTCAACCTGGCCACCAGGCTGGGATTACGGTAATACCGCAGCACATCCTATTGAGATGCAAGACAGCAATCTCATAGTCTGATACAGTGACATGCATTGGACATGACATTGAGAGTCAGGCAGGACAAAACAAAATCTGTTGATCAAATGCACATCAGAGCCTGCTAACAAGAGTCTGGTTCTAATACCAGTCAGGTCGAGATGAGGCTCCCTTTATGAGAGGTTGCTCCGTAGAATAAGCAGGAGCTGTATTCCTGGCAGATCCTGTTCGGTGCACGACTGTTCCTGGTCGCTTTGATGCTCGTCAAGTTCACTTTAACACAAGACCGTATTCTCCGATTTACGTGGTCATTGCTGTGGCCTTGGTCTTCGCTACAGCTTCCTCGGGCAAAAGTCGCTCTATGTTAAAGACACAGAAAAGAGGAATTCTTAATTGCCGGATGGTTTGAAAACCAAGGCCAACGACACAAATACCACGTGAGTCTTGCAAACCGCTAGAAAAATCAAGCGTAAAGAGAGCATCAGGTGCAACAAGTCGCGAGTGTGTCAACAGGAACGGCACAGTTTTTATTGGGATTACGCAGTACGATCAGCCTAGAGCGGTTTTGGCTAGTCTGCTCACTATTATTTTAGACCTTATTGGCAAAGGGAATGTTACGGGCGCCTGGGTTGTCGACCTTTTGCCGGGAGGAGATACAGGCGGAAGAACATCACGATAGTCGGTATGGATTTAAGTGCTTGAAGCACGCACTCGAGTGTGATGGCAAGTGGAACCAGGCAGGCTACGAAGATGAACGTGAACTTCATCTTGTTGTTGAGTCGAGAGATGGCTGATGCTTGTGTTGCTTGTGGTCTTGGCCAGTCGAATTGAAAATTGAGCTGCACGGACTTGCGGAGAGGATTTTTGTAGTATCTCGTGAGCAAAGGGAGAGGCCGTAGAACATGCGCAACCCCGCATTTATATACCCGGTTAGAATAAAGATACCGTACGGTTCACCGTGACAGCGCCATTGGAAAAGACGGCGTTCGCGACCTCTTTAGAGAGAATAAAGTTGATTAACTAGATAAAGGATAATTCGAATAGCTAGCTACCAAACTAACAGGTAAGAAAAGAGTGATTTGGTCACAGTCGAGGTATCCAAATTGTTTGCTAGGGCGGAGGTAAATTCGTATCCTTTGGCGCCTCAAAACCCAATCGTATGAGGGCTAGTTTCAAGCTATCGCCATTGATTCCAATCTCTTCTGCGTGTTGATACATGAACTGGTAGTTCCGTCTAAACGAAGACATCACATTTTCGATGCGCAGTTCCTCCGTCTGAGTTTCTTCAAAGAGAATATCGTTCCGCAGTCTCCAGATCGCGTGAAACACAATCGCTGTGTGTATCCACAGCAGTAGGAGTAATTTTTGGTGTTGTCTCCATCCTGGAAGAATATCCCCGGTTTGGGGAGTTCGCGACCTCTTTAGATACTGATCAACAGCAGCAATGGTGTCGATTATTTTTGTGCACGCTCGACCTTGCATTTTCCCCTAAAAGACTTGGTAGTTTAATGGGCGTTCCTATAGTCTCTTCTTCTAGGCAACAAGCTTACCGACATCAAGTGCCTTCATGTTTGCGCGAATAGCAGCTTTATCAATGGAATTCTTGTCGTCCAAACTCTTCACTTCCTTGCTTTCTTCTTCTTTCTCTTACTCTGTTGACCATCCTCTCCAGAGTTTGTGGCCGATGCCTTCCGTTGAGGTAATTGAAGTCCTAATTGCACTGCAATCAACAACAATGAGCAAGACCACTACAAAATACGCTGAAGCTGAACGTACCGAATTCATGGTCGATGTTTCCCACTGCACCCCGAGAATTCCACAACTTGTGCACGGCATTTAACCTCTCAACGTCACTGTACTCCAGATCAGCCACCAGCCTGTTTTTCCGCAGTACTTCGTGCTCCAGCATGGCCACCACCGTCTCCATCCACTCCAGCAGTTGCATGGAGAAGCCCACCACCGTCAGGTCGTCCTCTGCGCCTTCCGCTTCGACCATCGCGTCGTCCACAAGAGACACACACTCAGTCGCGTACGACCGTAAATGCTTTAAGACGTCTTGGCAGTCGCGCAGAATGTCACTGAGGAAGCTTCTGCTCTTCTCGAGCGCTACAAAGTGTTTCCGCAGGAGCAAAGTTCGCGTGTTGTGGCAGTAGCTTAGAACGCCCATGACTGTTGTGTCGACGGCGTTTTGATCATCTTCAGCGTTGCTAGCTGGCTGCAACAGAGTCGGCAGTCGCTGACTGACGTTGGCCAGAGACGACAACACTTGGGCACCTTCCGCCTCGAGTTTGGAGCTGCGAGCGATCTGCACCAGTCGTTTTAGACACCGAATAAGAAGCAATGGAGACGGAGGTCAGCTGCAACTGACGCGAGTGATGCATATACAAGGACGCGTCAGGTCAGTGCAGTGTAGTTGTGTCTAACCTCGGCCGTGAAGAGCTTGTGCAGCTTCAGACACTTCTTGAGTATGCTCGTCATGGCGAAAAGTCTCGTTTGTCACTATATCCGGACAGTCGACTATCCGGATAACAACAACAAGCATGTCATGCAAAAAAGTCGTATTTCTTCATTTCTTCCGCAGCGAGCTGGACGGTGGCCATTAAACTTTAAACCATCGAGATATGGGTCTCTTGCTTGAATTCGATCAGTCGCGAGGCTGACGAGGTCGGGTCATGGGCTGGGAGTAGCGGTCGGCACGGGTGGCTTCGACCTGGACGTTCATCACGGCGATGGCAGCGACGACGGCGACGACGAGAGTCTTGGTGAGCTGCATCTTGCTTGGCACTTGTGGTCGACGGGTCGAATAGAGAAATGAACCCGCTAAAGACGCTCCGAGGTAGTGCAGCGTTTGTTTGTCGCTTTATTGAACCGAGCAGAGCTCATGATCCAATGATCGTATGGACGGAGACGGTGTTCAAGCAGACTGTGTACTGTATCGGCACATGAGTGCTTTCGTCACAACGTAGTCACTTGCAGGGTAGTGTCTTGGTCCTACAATTGTTAGTTGCACATAACGCATTTCAATCTTGGAAAAATGAGTGCCATGTTGCCTCGATGGCTTTGGTCCAGTCGTGGCTTGGATCTTGAGTCATTGCAGTTTATCCAGCCGTCTCGAGGGCGTGATTATCGCAGAAAGAGGGTGCTCTAGCCTTTCCACGGTACGTGTGGTCATGCGAGATCGATCGATCGCAACAAGCTAAGCGAGAGTCAGTAGCTGAGTCAAAGGAACCAGTCGGACTGTGTAAACCGATACACCCAAAGGTGCGCCACAACGCAAATCTACGCCACTTTGTAGTTCGTTAACAACTACAAACCCGAAACTAAAATACGGACACGGAAGTTGAGGGGACAACCCGTTCGTTCTGTCGTCGCAACTTGTACTCCCAACTACGCCCACGAAGTCAACTTCAGACCTGAAAGTCTCGAGCCGAGAATCTCGGCGCCGGCCTTGGAACTGCCGTGCATATTCAGTGACGACGCTTAACGGCATGACTTTCACCGCACAACAGCAGCTGTTGATGAAGAAGGGGACCTCGGATCTCGTCTTTCAGGCGTTGGATCTCCTTCACACGAGAAGCCTCTTTGTATCCCATCCGTTGTCGGTATCGCGCCGTGCTAACTCGGCGACGCTCGTGGAGCATAGCTTCTCGGGTAGCAACGGATTCTGGCGGCACAGGGTTGTCTTGGCTTTGACTGTAGATGAAGGAGATGTGGACTTGGGAGCTTCTATTTCAGTTGTGTAGCTGTGACTTCTTTCCGGATCGACGTAGGTAAAAGATTACGAAGGCACTGTTGATGATGTAGCACACGCAAGAAGACGCGGTCGACGTCGATTATGCAGTCAGTCTTGCTGGTACGTCTGGTAATACAATACTGAAGCCCAACGCGGCTCACAATCGCGTGAATCTAAAATTCCTTTGTGGATATCTCGACAGAGAGAAATGATTATAATAGCATGGTGCGCTCAACAAGCCAAGACTGCCAACTCATTAAGTAGGGAGGACGATACTGTGCAGCCCCACTTCAGTTTTAGTTTTACAGCATGTGGTGGCTTTTCGACACCCACCGACTGCTACAACGAATTTCAATATTGATCGTTGTCGTAGTATGGGAGGGGCTTCGATTACCGATTATTTGTGAGTTCTCAATCTGCGGTGTTAAATCTAATCTACTAAGGTCTGGAATACAACGCCAGAGCGTTGGGTACTGTGAAGTTGAACGTGTCGGAGGCGAAATAGTTCTGGGTTGCAGTGGATGAAGTTGCCGAAGTGTGATGTTTGCTTTAGTTGGCGCAGAATGGTGTGATACTGCTCGTGTAGATTGCTGTCTGCGGTTCTAAGGCCTCTGCGGACGTGTGCTCCAAATGTTGCATATATCGCGGCCAGAGCTGTCGTTTTGGGTTCTGGACTGCCGTCTTCAAAGCATATCTTGTTGCGCTCAGTCCAGCGATGGTGGAGAACTGTGCATCTTAGCATATTCCAGAGAATAATTAATATGTCCCGGTGTTGCTTCCAATGTTGTACGACTCGGAGTTTGTGCGGGAGTACAACCAAGGTCCATGTGAGTGGTCCGACGAAAAATATCTCCCAATCAGACCAAATCAAGGACCATATTGCCGCTGAGGAGGACATTCCAAGAAGAGATGTTGTGAAGTCTCAATCGACGAGCACGCTGGGAGCTGACATTGTTGAGCTAAGGGGTCATGTTTCAACAGGAACCAAAGTCTGGATTTCACTGGAAGTAGTCGGAATGCGACTCGCATCTGGAGGTCGTCGTAGACCGGCAGCAGTTCCTGACGGTGTTCTCGACTGAACTCCAGATATTTTTACGTCTGTTGTTGTTGTTTGAAGGTCTCGACGGATCGGGTGTTCATCGAGCTGTAAGGTTGGCTGTTCGAATATTTTTGGAGAGCCCGCTTTCGTATCGTAGGAAGGCATAGTATTTTTCTGCTACCTTAACACCAGCTGCTGGTACGAATAACGAGGCGGGTGGAGAGAGCTCTTGCGTGGCTGTAACCCGCTGAAGTATTTGGGTCAGTTCTCTGTATGTGGCGCCTAGTAGTCTTTTTGCTGGCAGATGGGGTAGAGATTTGAGCTGGGGTCCAAGTTTTGCCTCAGAAATTCCTCCTTCGAGGGCCAGCCGTGCTCATCGTGAATATCCGCCAAACATTCGTAACAAGCTCGCCGCGCCAATTGTAGCCTGAAGCTTCTAGCTGGTTCAGCAACTGCCAGCAGGCAACGAAGATGTCCTGAACGAGATTGGTAGTGGAGGTCGGTATTTTTGTCATCCACAATGGTGCTCGCAGCAGTGTTGATATGTATTGTTGTTGGGGGCCGTGGTTTGGCCAGTGCGTTAAGTGCCATACTCTCCACGTTTCTCTCCACCAAGAGGAAAGGGCTTCTTTGTTTAATAGATATTTGTAGCGTCTGGGAGATAAGTCGAGAAAGCTGAGTGGTTGAGTTGATGGCAGTAACGGTGTTAATTGAGTAAGGAATGTTGAAGCGATCGCAGGCCACGGTTCCTTGCTCTCTGATAGCATTTGCTGGGTAAATTGCTGCAATAGTTGGAGACGTTGCACATTAAGCTGGCTTTGAATGAAAGGGATCTGGAGCCCTCCAAGCCCTTTGCTGGTACAGTAATTTTGCGGGAGCGAGTTGAAAAAGTTGGATTCGGCGTCGTGCTTCCTGGATAACACAAACTTGTTCACCATGCGTTGCCATCTTCGGACGCAAAGTTTTGGCACCGTAAGATGTGGTGTATAATGCCATAACGTAGAAAGTATCAACGTATTAACCAGGAGGAGTCGGCCCGCATTGTCCTTGCCCTGCGTCCCCAGACAACGAAGCGGCGATAAAACCTCGTGTTGAGCTCTGCCAATAATCCGTCGTCTGTAACTTGTTGTCCAAATGGGATGCCAAGATATTTTACAATGTCCCCTTCTTGAAGACAACGGACACCGGTAAATTGGGGACAGCGCCCTTGTTTATTCAACGCCATGAGCGCTGATTTGTGAAGATTTAATCTTGCTCCAGATCCATCACAATAAATTCGAACGAGCTCCAGTTGTTGGCGAGTGCCAGTCTCGTCGCTAGCAATTAGCGTTGAATCGTCTGCGAAGTAAAGTCCCGTGACCTGGTGGTTGTTCGAGGCTCGCATCCCGAGGTGGGGTTTTGAGCGAATTAAATTTCCGAGAGGTTCGATGCACAGTAGGAACAAGAGCGATGAGAGTGGATCGCCTTGTTTAACACCTCTTGTGACTTGCAATGGATCGAGGAGGCACCCATTCAGAAGGAGTGAAGCTACTGGCTTATTGTAAAGCATTTTGATCCACGAGATAAAGTGGTGCTTAAATCCAAACTTTTTCAGCACGCGGAATAAATATGACCAATTCACTCGGTCATACGCTTTTTCGAAGTCCAAGAACAGAGCGAGAGCTGGCGAGTTCGTTATTGTAGCTAGATGTTGGAGATCGGCCATCGATCGAATTTGGTGATGGAGGAGCCGGCCTTTTACGAAACCTTTCTGGTCTGCGTGTATAATCTTGGGTAAAATTTGTTGTAGGCGATATGCCAATGTTTTGGAGAGAATTTTTACGTCTACCTGCATCAACGAGATTGGACGATAATTGCCAGGGTCACTTCGACTTCCTTTCTTGTGTAGCAGTGTAACACATGATTTACGTTGAGATGGCAGAAGTATCCCTCGTTCCAGTTGATACGTGAAAACTATGGTAAGAATTTCAGCAAATACGTCGGGAGCGACCTGATAAAAGGCCGCCGTTAGGCCATCTGGCCCTGGAGCGGAACTTCCCTTCATGTGCTTGATCGCTTCCGCCAATTCTATGGGTGTGATTGGATCGTCAAGTGACGCCGCTGTTTCCTCGTCGATCGGATTATGGATCGTGTCTAATAGAGTAATTTGCTTAACGTCGTCAACGAAGGTGTGGTCTGAAGGACTATATGGATCGGCGAATATTGTTCCCCAGTGACTTCGAAAGCCTTCTTCAACTTCATGAGGATCAATCGACACTTCACCAGTTGGCATGTTCACTTCAGTAATCGGTACTGACCGGAGTAATTCCTGTGGGCGACGAAAAAAGCACTCGATGAATGCTCCATTTGGGATGCGTGAAAATCGAAACTCGAGTCTTGTTGCAGTCTAAGCACATGGTCTTTACGTTCCAAATATTGCGCCTTCGCTGACAGGTATTGTTGTTCTGTCAAATTTGTGGGATTATCCACAAACGCTCGCATATACAGTTCATATTGTTCACTCGCAGAGCGGAGCCCTTGGTCTTGTTGTTGTTGCATCACAATTTGCAGGGACTGTAATTGACTGCGAATTCGTCTTTTCCACCCTTCCCAAGCCAATCCCGGATTGGATGCGTGTTTTGCTTCATCTAGAAAAATCATCGCTTCTGTCGTAATTGCTTGTTTCACCAAAGGACAATCTAGCATTCGGTACGGAAGTCTCCAGTATCCTGTACCTCTGGCTCTGGGTTTATCGCTGAGACGAACACTATGTGCCAGGTGATCGCCCGAGTGGGGTGCTTGAAAGTACCGAGCAGACCCATAGAACCGAGTCATGAAGTGATCGGAGATTAAGCAATAGTCTAGTCGATTTTTTCGTGGTGGAGGACCAGTGTATACCCGAGTCTGAGGGTGGTGTATTCTCCAGCAGTCCACGACACGAAGATTTGTCATCCACTCTAGCAAAACCTGCCTTGTATGCGAATGTCTGGATGTCGCTACAGCAGAGTCAGTGATTGGATCTAAAGTTGCGTTGAGATCACCAAGGATCCAGTGGGTGTCCTCGTTGGTAAATTGTCGATTAGCGAGGCTTTCGTAAAACCTGCGGTTGTCTTGAGGGTCGACGGGGGCGTACACGTTATGGATGAACAGGTTCTTATCTGCTACTGTGACTCGGACAACTAAATACCTCCCAGGTATCGTCATGTCTTTCATTTCTGTCGCGGTTTCGAAACCCGGGAAGTCGCTATGAAGTATCGTTGCTACACCTCCACTTCGTGGTAGTGTTGTCGTTGGTTGACTGGCGTTATTGTCGCTCACAAAGCATTTGTTGAGGAACGATGCTTGTAATAGAAACCGAAATTTTGCGAGGTGGTGCATGTCTTTAAACTTGGTTTCTTGAACGCAGCTTACATGGTAGTTTGAAAGTGTTTTGGATATCAGTAAGTGACCGTTTTTCTTCAACCCGTTAGTGTTGACGGTCAAGATGTTAACGTTGTTCCAACGTTTTGTGTTCTTAGCAATCTATCGGAAGTGACCCAGCATCTAGGTTGAGCTGATTGCCATCACGCGTCAATCGAAGTACAGCCGTATCGTTGGGGAACCAGTCTTCTTCACTTCGAAGAAGGACTAGCGTTGTCATGATGCTGTTTTCCCACTCTTGAGTAGCTAATTGCTCCAATATTTTTCCTCCAATCGGTGCTCGCAGCAGGGCTAGGAGTACGTTGGGGTGGAGTAGACGACGTCGGCTGCAGGAATCAAGGAACGTGAGAGTTTGCGAGCTTTTGAATCCAGTAATCCTTGTTGAAAAGACTGGAGCCACAGTCAACAACAGTAGCTCAAAGAATGCAAGTGCCTTAGACCTCTCGAGCAGGTTGTTGGGGTTGCCAAATTTGGTCGCAAGTGGGCCTATAATTCCCATGAAATCGCTCCGCGTTTTGGTAGGTCCATGCCAGTGATTTCCATCCACTTCTTGCTAAAATTTGCTCCACGCTTTGACGTGGACACCTGAATGCATCTGTACCACAGGTGTATGCTGGCAAATTCATCAATCAAAGTCGACTTCTGGCGCATTAGCTTCGATAGCTTCAGCGAGAAGGCTAGTCGGTTTTTGGCTATTTGCTTCCAGATATCTTCCGCATTGGGCGACGTGGACAGTAGTCTAGAGTCTTTTCTGGTTATCGCTTCTGGAAGGTCTTCATTATCGCGAGTGAAGGTCTGTAGTGACTCCTCAATGTCGGTTTTCATCGCTGGAATCAGCTCACGTAACAGTACTGGGTTCGTTGACAGTTTAGCCTTGCCTTTTTCTTTTCATGGTAAAGGAAAACTCACCACTGTTGGTGACTTGTTCGGATGGCTCCACTCTCTTCACCAACAGTTGGAAGCCTTTGTCGACAGATTCCCTATCGCTGATTGTGCGGCATTCAACCTCTGTCTCAATATCGGCAAGATGGTTCCAGAAATTAGGGGAATGCCAGGTTTCCGCGGACGGAGTTGGAGGGGGCAGGAACGCCTACTTTGCAGACGCTTCGGGGGACTTTTAAACGCTTCATCCACTGATTGTGTCGGACTTGAAGGCGCCGAGACATCCGTGACAGAAAAGTCGATCGATAGGTCGAGCTGATGTTCCTCTGGGTCTTCTCTGTTTTGATGAAAGAGATCGGGCTCACTGGTGACTTTCGACGTTGGAGAGGAAAGCACAGGTTCGCGGGAGCGTTTGTTACCCAAGTGGTGATGTTGTGGGGCGCGGTCGCTGGTAGTAGTAGTGTTATTTTCGTAGCTCGGAATGGTAGCTCGCTCATGTCAATACATTGCGGGAGATCTTATTTGGCTGCAAGTGATAGAACTGAGGCGGCACGTCCTTCCCTTTCGCTGCATACATCGTTCCGTCTAAAAGAATCTGGTTGCACACAATTCCTTTGACCAGCAAAGCTTTCGGACAGGTGCGGCCTGCCACGAAAATCTCAGGATTCCGGAGGACACCTGAGTCGTGTGACCGAGAAAGGTGGCGTTGTAGTACAGAGGTCTGCAACCCATGTACACCAGGGCTTGGAAAATCTTCCTCGCCGTGGATTGGCTGTGAATACCCATGATGTCGATGAAGTAGTCGTCGGACAGAGGGTCGCATTTCTCAAACTCCAGAATCTTCCCGAAGAGCAGGCACTTTTGTCCTTCCAACTTCTTTCTCGCCTCTTTCGAGTCGACCTGAAACATGATTTGGTTTCTCGGCAACTTGTGGAGGTACACTATCGCGTGTTTTTCAAGCAGTTGACGAACGACGGAGTTGTCGTCTATCAACTTTAGGTTGGCGATGATCTTGGGACGTGACAACGTTTGCAGATTGCCCGCGAACGTAGCTCGAACGCTGAATAGCGCATCTCGAACAGGACTCGGTTGGGCATTTTCCGCTAATTTTAACAGTTGGTCTGGGTCGATGACACCTTTCGCGTAGGCTTCTCTAATGAGGTCAAGGCAGTCCTCATCAGCAGCTACATTGCCTGGTTGGTCTTCCTCGTGGCCACGTCCATCCTGGCGGAACTCTCGTCCTCCTCTAAGGAGTACACCGATGGAGGTGCCTTCAGCGGAGGGGCGTTTCGGGGAGTTTCGCGTTGGCGACGCTGGTCGTGAGGGCTGCATCAGGTGGTCCGTGAGCAGGTTCCCGCTCGGCTTCGACGTCCATGGGAACACTCAAAGTCGGAGACGGGGACTTGGGCGGTTCGTGTCTTCATAGCCAGAAAACTCTCGCATGGGAGTGCTCGCTGGCATCTTTACGAAGGCGGGTTGGGGGCGGTGGTTTCAGGTCTCAAGTGAGTCGAAGGCTGCAAATTGAGAACTAGTCGTAGTATGGGATGACAGTTTGGAAAACAGCAGATACTATCGCAAGCTTTGCAGGATCTGCCGGGCCACCGAAAACACCACCATCGATGCTTCCAGGACCCTCAGTGCTTCATTTCTGCTTTCTCTTCTCAGCTCACTCAACAGTACCCAACTCACGAGCAAGTATGCGCTTCGCGTCGGCTCTTGCTATTCTTTCGGCGACCCTGCTGGTCAGTGTTGCAGCGGACTCTCAGCCCACCACGACAAGCCCTCCACCGATGAAAAAGCTGCTGAAAGACGCGCAAGAGCTTGGAGTCTTCAATTGGCTCTCTAAGAACCCAACCGCACATCCAGCCACGGATGCACCACCAGCTACGAGCGCTCCAGCAGCCACTGACGCTCCAACAGTCTGGTACGACGACCAGCCTCAAGTCGCCAGCATGTACACCCCAGACACCGATGCAAACCCAATCTTAAACGGCATGCTATCCTAAATCCGCAGAAATATGCCTTCAAGGTTGATAATCCATCCACTGCTGAGATAAAGAACAAAGTTGATAACGTCGTTCCTTCCTCTCCTCCGACGTCTGCTTCTGTCTGTCGTAGCAGACGCTGTTGTAGAATGCTTTGTGGACGAGCACACAAATTGATACGCCGCTCCCAACCCGTCTGCTCATTCCCCCAATACACCCCAATCAACCATCGTCGCCCGGCCATCGACTCGATAAACCGCAACTAGAAACCCACCATCAAGCATGAGGTTACAACGACCGTAGCACGGAGGTCCTGCACAGCTGAGTCGAGGTGATAAAGATCGAGGAAACGACTTGCGGTGGACGCTGATGAAGTTTTGGTGGCCAAGGCCTGGACGGTTTGAGTACGATCTGCTGCGGGGCTTCTGTGGTCGGATGCGGCGACTGTAGACTGCTACTGTCGTAAAACGTGCATTCAACGTTTGTGTTTGTTCTCTGAGTGGAACGACGATGGCGTTGGCAGCGCCAGACTGAGGCTCGCATCGCTCGCGGCGTTGTAAACGGAGGTTTTTATGATTCATCACACCTTTGGGCGTACAATGGCTGCTGTTAGTGGTTTAGAGATCGTTATACTGCACGAGCCAACTCTTGATATAGGTGCGTCTGCGCTAACTAGAGTTAGGATTAGTACAAACACCAAAGTGACTATATTGTGACGAATGCTGCGGTCCCAGCAGGGTTCTTGAACACCGTCTCCGTCCATACGATCATTGGATCATGAGCTCTGCTCGGTTCAATAAAGCGACAAACAAACGCTGCACTACCTCGGAGTGTCTTCAGCGGGTTCATTTCTCTATTCGACCCGTCGACCACAAGTGCCAAGCAAGATGCAGCTCACCAAGACTCTCGTCGTCGCCGTCGTCGCTGCCATCGCCGTGATGAACGTCCAGGTCGAAGCCACCCGTGCCGACCGCTACTCCCAGCCCATGACCCGACCTCGTCAGCCTCGCGACTGATCGAATCCAAGCAAGGGACCCATATCTCGATGGTTTAAAGTTTAATGGCCACCGTCCAGCTCGCTGCGGAAGAAATGAAGAAATACGACTTTCTTTTGCATGACATGCTTTGTTGTTGTTATCCGGATAGTCGACTGTCCGGATATAGTGACAAACGAGACTTTTCGCCATGACGAGCATACTCAAGAAGTGTCTGAAGCTGCACAAGCTCTTCACGGCCGAGGTTAGACACAACTACACTGCACTGACCTGACGCGTCCTTGTATATGCATCACTCGCGTCAGTTGCAGCTGACCTCCGTCTCCATTGCTTCTTATCCGGTGTCTAAAACGACTGGTGCAGATCGCTCGCAGCTCCAAACTCGAGGCGGAAGGTGCCCAAGTGTTGTCGTCTCTGGCCAACGTCAGTCAGCGACTGCCGACTCTGTTGCAGCCAGTTAGCAACGCTGAAGATGATCAAAACGCCGTCGACACAACAGTCATGGGCGTTCTAAGCTACTGCCACAACACGCGAACTTTGCTCCTGCGGAAACACTTTGTAGCGCTCGAGAAGAGCAGAAGCTTCCTCAGTGACATTCTGCGTGACTGCCAAGACGTCTTAAAGCATTTACGGTCGTACGCGACCGAGTGTGTGTCCCTTGTGGACGACGCGATGGTCGAAGCGGAAGGCGCAGAGGACGACCTGACGGTGGTGGGCTTCTCCATGCAACTGCTGGATGGAGACGGTGGTGGCCATGCTGGAGCACGAAGTACTGCGGAAAAACAAGCTGGTGGCTGATCTGGAGTACAGTGACGTTGAGAGGTTAAATGCCGTGCACAAGTTGTGGAATTCTCGGGGTGCAGTGGGAAACATCGACCATGAATTCGGTACGTTCAGCTTCAGCGTATTTTGTAGTGGTCTTGCTCATTGTTGTTGATTGCAGTGCAATTAGGACTTCAATTACCTCAACGGAAGGCATCGGCCACAAACTCTGGAGAGGATGGTCAACACAGTAAGAGTAAAAAGAAGAAGAAAGCAAGGAAGTGAAGACACGCGTCGCTATTCGCACAAGCAGGTGCACGTCTCTTAGTTGAGAAGTCGGTGGTAGCCACGCTTCGTCTTGAGCCATGACGAGAAAACTTGTGCCAGCCCAATGCTTACATGGAACATTTGGGCGGCTCAAAGTTCTCGGTCACTTGTAGTTGCGATCGTTGGCCTTAGATCAAATCTGTGGTGCTGGCCATGGCTATCACTGCAGTGGATTATACGAAGTAAGGCTGAGAGCTGATGTCGCTAGCCAACTAGGAAATGTTTCGATATGCGCTATCGATGACGGCGAGGGCCTTGACGATCTGCATGGCGGCGCTTGGGTTTTCTGGCGGAAACAGATGAGCTGGAGGGAATCTTTGCTTATTAATTGATACTTGACACGGAAATCCACCGCCAATGGTCCGTAAGTCCCCAGTAAGACTTGGCAAGACTGTAAGCACTTCCGTAGCACTATTTTTCTTCTATTGACATGTCAAGAGATTCTCCTCTCGCCCAATTATTAAAGTGTCGGCTTAGAGACATCTTTCAGGGGAAAAGTGATCCATTCCGTATGTTTGTGATCTTAAAATCTGCCTTTGTCGACAAAGGAACCTCCTTACAGCTGACCCTGTTATCGCTCGAAACTAAACTAATTCCCGTGTGGGTCAAGAACTGCTGTCGGATAATAGTCGTGGATAAACATGTTGGAAAACGCATCATCTTTTGTCACGACAAGTGAAGTTGAAGTCAGCTTCTGGAACTAGCTAGCAGAGTGATGGTAGAAAGGCTTAGTGAGTCCGCACGCGGAAGTGCGTCCTCAGTCCGAAAGTTCCCCTAAGAGTAACAAGTTGTTTGTGAGTGAGTTCGATCCGCGCTCCGTTAGGGTTACGAGCCCAAGTACCTCGCGCTGCGCTACACGTTGGTGAACTGCACTACTACGACAAGATGTCATCCGCGTCCGACTCCGAGGACGATCGTCGCAAGAGCAAGACGGACAAGACGTTCCGGATCAACTCTTCTGGCAATCCAGTCAACTGGGACGGCGAAAACTGGCTGTTCTACAAGAAGAGCATGAAGATCGTGTTCCAGAAGAGCTTGCTGCTCGACATAGCAGAAGGCAAGGTCAAGGAAGACACTGCGTGGACGGATGACTACACGAAGAAACAAGCGAAGATCCAGATGCTGATCATGGGTTCGCTGACGAAGAGACTCGCCCAGCAGTTGATAGACACGGAGTCTGGAACCGAGATGTGGGGTGAGCTCTGCAACATCTACGACGGCAAGAAGAATGATGCCACCAAGGCGCAGAAAGTGTATCGCTTACAAGGTGAGCTGCACCGGACTCATCTGCGTGCTAATGGAGACGTTCGAGGACACCTGTACACGATGTTCAGGATCAAGAACGAGCTCAAGGAGCTTGGATCTCCGTTGAGTGATCTTCAGATGGTGGACATGTTGTTGCGCAGTCTGCCGCAGCAGGTGTGCTACAACGAACTTCGTCGGAAAGTGTTATTCAGCTCCAACATGAGTAAATACACGCCAGAACTTGTGCGAGAACTGATCCTCACGGCTGAGGCGCGCAGCAAGGACTGGGAAAAGAACGCATTTGGCAGCAACCAAGGCGGCAAGAAGAAGCAAAGCAACGCTTCAAGTGGTCCGAAGGGCAAGGCTGCTGGTGATGGATCGAAGAAGAAGTCGAAGACCGACATCAAGTGCTTCAATTGTGGTGGCATGGGTCACTACAAGAGCGATTGTCCTGTCCTGGAGGAGAAACCCAGTGCGGAGAAGAAGGCAAGCGCGAAGATGGCACGCTCGGGTGAGAAACCCACGAAGAAGATCGCATCACAGCAGAAGGACGACGACGACAAAAGCTGCGGGCACAAACGTGACGTGGTTGTGGGCGAAGTTGTCAAGAGAGTCGCAAAGGATTACGACGCAAGCCGTTGGTATTTCGACAGCGGAACCAACGTACACATCGTGGCGTGCAAGGAATATTTTACGATGCTGAACAGCATGGAGGACAGCGACTGGAACCCAAGTATCTCGGGATTCGCAGACGGTGTTGACGCCAAGGCTGAGGGTTTTGGTACCATTGTGCTCGCTACAGTGATAGATGAAGAGATAGTTCTCGTGTACCTCGAAGACGTGCTATACGTACCAAAAGCTGGCTGTAACCTCTTCTCACCCGGACAAGCACTTGAGCATGGCTTCAAGATGTCGTGGGACCAGGAAACTATGATGTTTGGTATGATGTTTGATGGCATTGAAGTGCTTCGTGCGGTGCATGAACATCGACTTTGGGCTTTTAACGCGCACAGCATTGGTGGCGTGAAGGTCGACAAGAAGACTACTGTCGTGAAGAGACAAGTAGTGGCAAATTTTGCGGTGACAGACGGAGTCGAGGACATCGATGTTTGGCACGCACGCCTGGGGCACACTTGCCCGGAATATATTCGCCTGATGGTCGATCGTGGTATGGCCAAGGGCATCATGCTGATGAAGCGTGGCAGGATGGATTGCGCTGACTGTCATTTCGGCAAGCAGAGACGCAAGACCTACAAGAAGAGTCTCGAACGGAATATTGCGAAGGTGAATGACATGATTTTCGCCGACTTATTGATTCCTGGACTACACAATGGCACACAATACAGTGCAGTGTTAGTCGTGATGGACGGGTTTTCGCGTTTCGACTACGTATCTGCTCAAGTCCAAGTCTGAAGACGAGGTGAACGGGTACATGGAGCAGTACATTGCATGGGCGAGCGGCAACACGGACGCAGAGTTGACACGGTAGTCACTCGGCGGTGGAAAGACCAGTGATGAGCAAGACGAAGTAATCGGACCGGTGAAGCAGGTGCTTACGGACAAAGGTGCAGAGTTCTGCAACAACAGCATTGAACGTTGGTATGCCAAGAAGGGCATTGTTCACACCAAGGTTGGTCCGAAGTCGTCTCAATTGAATCTCGTAGAAAGAACACACCAGACTTTGATTGGAATGGTGAAGACAATGACGACTCGGGGCTGCCGAGATCATTTGGATGCATGCGTTGCAGACAGCTGTCTACATCAAGAACAGAGTATTTTGCAAGGGCGCAGGGCGTACTCCTTATGAGATGATGTATGGCGCCAAGCCAGATATTCATCACATTCGTACGTTTGGATCGTTAGTGTACTGCCACACGCCACTCGCCAAGCGCAAGAAACTGGAAGTAAACTGCAAGGTGGGTTTTCTCATCGGCTATCAAGAGGATGTTGTTGGCTGCCAGGTATACTTTCCTGCCGAGCACCAGAAGGGCTTCGTGGCTGATGTGAAGGTAAACGAGACAATTAAGTACAAGGATCGCTATGGTAGCGAGTTCAAGACCAAGGTGAACAAATGGCTGCAGACTTTCGATGAGTATATTCGGGATGGAGATATCGACGACGTAGAATGTGACAGCGAAGAATCTCAACGTGCTGAGTGTGATGAAAATTCGGTGCGTGACGACAGTGATGTCGAGATGCAGAGCGTTGCTGCGTGTGCAGACGATCTCGATGAAGCAGAGCAAGCGCTGTGGAACAACGTGGTGCGCGACAGCGTACTCCCAAGGTTGACGGGAGCAGTCCTCAGCGACTTCGTGGAAAATGACCAATTGTGGGATGATATCCTGCGAAACAGCTCACTGCCCGACTATGATGATGCGTGTGAAACGCAGGAGGGCGTGAATGCAGATGCTGTTAGCGTTGATGATGACGCTGCAAGCACTCGAGCGCAAGCTGAGAGCGTAGTTGGTGATGATGCCGACAGTGAAACTGATGATGAACATGACGATGATTTTGGTGATGCAGTTGAACTGGCAGGAGGATCTAGCCGAGGGTCTGATTTAGCTCCTACTCCTGAGGAAACTGAGAGTGAGCTCGAAGAAGACGATGATTACGACTATCTGTTTGATCCAAGTGACGCTCATGAGGCACAGTGCGATAGCGGTGCAAGTGATGACGGGAGTGAACCGGCAGCGCCAGCTAGAAATGATGTACTAGCAATTCCATCGCAGATGCTGATTGAAAGGTGCATCCAAGAGACGAAGATGTTCGTCGTACGCATGACAAGAAGCGTACAAAAGTCAAACTTGCTGAGGCAACAAGACGCCCGGGACTCCGTGAAGTTCCGAAGAACGATAAACTCGAACGGTTTGAGGACTACGATGTGTACTCAGCGTTCAAGGCACTGCACGCAGATCGCCGCGGAAACGGTGGATTACGTGCAAGTGACATCAAAATACCTAAGAACTACAGGCAAGCGATGCGTTCCAAGCAGGCTAAGTTTTGGCGCGAAGCTATGGACGCAGAGATGGCTGCATTGAAGGCCAAAGGGGTGTTAAGACAGATTCCACGCTCGGAATTACCCAGTGGGCAGCAGACCATCAAGACCATGTGGGTCTTTGACGTGAAGACAGATCACCTAGGATATATTGTGAGATACCGACCACGCGTCGTTGCTCGTGGCGACAAGCAGCGATTTGGTATCGATTTCATGGACACATTTTCTCCTGTGGCACGCATGGCGACATTCAGGACGTTTGTTGCAGTGTGCATCATGCTGAACTTGGCAATCTACCAAGGAGACATTAACACGGCCTACCTCAATGCTGCGTTGGGTATTAAGCAGTACTTGGAAGAAGTGGAAGGCTACCCGTGTGATGCTGATGGCATGATATACATCATCGAGAAAGCTTTGTACGGGCTGCGCCAGTCCGGCAGAGAGTGGAACAGTGAGGTGAATCGCTGGTTCCTGGATTACGGTTTCAAGCAGTGTGAGACCGAGCCGTGCCTTTATTTCTATGATAGAGACGGCGAATTCGCTATCGTACTTTTGTACGTTGATGATATTCTGTGCGCGACGAACAACATTGAGTTCAAGAAGAGGATGTTTGAGCAGCTAGATAACGACTATGGGCTTAAGGATCAAGGTCTTCTCAACACGTACCTCGGCGTGCAAGTGGAGCAGAATGCAGATTCAATCAAGATTCATCAGACGAAGTACTGCGAAGACATTATCGAGCGGTTCAATTTTGTGGACGCTCACCCAAGTAGAATTCCTATGGAGACGAACATGCGTCTGACGGTGAAAGACGATGAGGTGGATCGACGTAAGGAGACGCCTGCCAACGGCAAGAAGTTCCCGTATCGTGAACTTGTCGGATCTCTCATGTATTTGACGACCTGTACTCGTCCGGACCTCGCGTTCTCGGTTGGACAGCTTAGTCGATACGTTCAAAACCCAACACAGCAGCACATTGGCGCGGCCAAGAGAGTGCTCAGATACCTCGTTGGTACCAAGACGCAAGGAATTGTGTACACACGAAACAAGTCGGCCGAGCAAAAGCCTGAGTTAATAGTTGATGGATATTGTGACTCCGACTGGGGCAATGATCCTGACACGCGCAAGAGCATTACAGGTTTTGTTCACTGCATGGCTGGTGGCGCAGTTTCGTGGGCATCAAGACGCCAAACTATTGTGGCGCAATCGACTGCAGAGGCGGAGTATGTTGCGGCATGCGAAGCATGCATGGAAGGCCAAGGGCTGCGCAACATGCTGATCCAAGTGTTCCCAGACTTGGAGACTAAAATGCGAATGGGAATTGACAACCAGGCGGCCTACGTAATGGCTACCAACCCAACCTACAGTCGCAGGACGCGACACATCGAGCTACGTTGGCACTACGTACGCGACCAAGTGGTGAAGAAGACCGTGGACTTGTGGAAGGTCAAGACTGACGTGAATCCTTCCGACCTTATGACGAAGCCACTGGCCGGCGATAGGCTCGAAGCATTGAGTGCGATGATCGGTTTGTCTAAGCAACATCTTCCTCAGTGACGAGTTTCACTTCGGAGGAGGGCGTGTTGGAAAACGCATCATCTTTTGTCACGACAAGTGAAGTTGAAGTCAGCTTCTGGAACTAGCTAGCAGAGTGATGGTAGAAAGGCTTAGTGAGTCCGCACGCGGAAGTGCGTCCTCAGTCCGAAAGTTCCCTAAGAGTAACAAGTTGTTTGTGAGTGAGTTCGATCCGCGCTCCGTTAAAACATTCCAATTTATCGATGGTCTTGCAAACATTGACTTTGTAGTTTTTTTAATCACTAGTTGTTCGGCCAGGTAAATGTTGCAATCGTACGTCTCCATGATAGTTAAACAAAAATAAAAGACGTGGATAGCTACAGAATGAGCTGGAGAAGGGTGTCGAAACAGAGCTTTTGCCATCGTCGATCGAATTTCCTGTCTGTACGGATTAGTTGTATTTTGGTTGATTGAATTTGTAGAGTTACTGTCGATCAAAAAGCCTTGCGTTCAGCAATCTCCTTCGATTTCTTTTGAGCGATCCCCTTCACCCCGGTCAGGATCGCCTGGTACGTTACTTCCGCGTCAATGCGACAACTAGGGCGATGGCGATAGCGGCATCACGATTTCAATTCTAGGACCAAAACGCTTTTTTTTTTTTACTTACGCCTCCTCCAACTACACGTATCTAAAAGCCTCTACCACGAGAGCACCTCAAACAAACGGGATACCGCTAATCGTGCGCGCCTTATACGCCGGGTACTCGTCCGGGAAAAAGTTCAACAAGAGCTGCTCTTCGTAACTAATAACAATAAATAACAAGTTAACACCACCCTTAAAAAATTAAATATGTATCCATCTTTTTACTTACGGGATACGGTCGTGGAAGAATTTCCAGGCCACCAGCGAGTAGCCAACCACGCAGATGGGGTTGCCCAGCAAGATCTGGCTGCCCACGATCCACCAGAACCAGCCCAAGTAGCTCGGGTGACGCACAAAGCGGTACACTCCATGAGTCACGAGTTTGTGCTCTTTGCGCTTAATGTACTCGATCCGATGGGAGAAATTGCTAGCGGCCGTGGTCATGGCCAGAATCCGGAAGAATTGGCCTAAAGCCACCAAGCTGATGCCAATAGGCCACACGAGAGGGTGCAGTTTCCAGCCAGGAGCGAAATAAAGCTCTACCCAGAACTCTACGGCACTTAATAGCACAGCCATGTGATACTCGCGACTGTGGTTGAGTAGGAATGCTGTAAAAAAAATAATATCATGTAAAAGTTCACTATAACGCAACGATGTTAAATAAAAATACGTACACTCGTAGCTGACCGTGTCGGGACGGTAGGCAGCCGTGACCATAAACTCAGAGAGGTGGAAGAAGCCCAACGCCAGTGCATAGAGTCCCCACTGCTCCACGCAGCGCCAGCGCAGCTCCGTTAGAGGCTCCTGCTGCTCGGAGGGCGTCGCGAGCGCAACGAAGCGCGTGAACAACAGCAGCGCCAGGTGCAGCGCCATGAACACGCCCAGTCCGAAGGCCCCCAGGGCCACCTTGCCCAGTCCTCGGTCCTGGCGGAAGGCCACGGACGCGAGCATGGCCAAGGGCGAATTTATTTATAAGATTTGTTACAAAGAAAATGAAAAAATGTCACTGTTCCGAAAAGTGACTTCAATTGAAAGTTGAAGTTGTATGAGACGAGGCAGGACTACAAGAAAGATATTGCACCGGAAAATGGCTTACGTGTTTGTTCTTATCAACCTCAAGGCAGAGTAGCACGGCAATGACACGAAGTAACAGGGAAAGGAGAAGGTTTCTGGCGCCGTGCGTGGGTGTGTTGGTCCTCGTTAGAAGACGACGGCCGAGGTGACGCCGTTGGTGTTCTTGGTCGCTCCCTTGCCGCTCTTGAACCAGCACGTGCCGCCGTTGAGGTTGCTCCACGAGAACGCGTGGCACCCAGTCGTCTGGCGGCATTTATCGCAGCAGTCTCCGGGCTGGCCGGCCGGCGTGTTGCTAATGTCGTTGTCCACGTAGTCCGTGTTGGCCTCGAGGTTGCAGCTCGGCGGCGGGTTGTCCAGTAGCTGGCTCGACACCACTCCAGGCTTGTTCACAGTCGTTCCCTTGGCGCTCTTGAGCCAGCACGTGCCGCCGTTGAGATTGCTCCACGAGAAGGAGCGGCAGCCGCTCCAGTTGTTGCAGATACCGCAGCAC